>JAPVLV010000007.1:2500-5000 GCA_029168935.1 Oxyria digyna | reverse complement strand
TAGGGTTTAGGGTTTAGGGTTTAGGGTTTAGGGTTTAGGGTTTAGGGTTTAGGGTTTAGGGTTTAGGGTTTAGGGTTTAGGGTTTAGGGTTTAGGGTTTAGGGTTTAGGGTTTAGGGTTTAGGGTTTAGGGTTTAGGGTTTAGGGTTTAGGGTTTAGGGTTTAGGGTTTAGGGTTTAGGGTTTAGGGTTTAGGGTTTAGGGTTTAGGGTTTAGGGTTTAGGGTTTAGGGTTTAGGGTTTAGGGTTTAGGGTTTAGGGTTTAGGGTTTAGGGTTTAGGGTTTAGGGTTTAGGGTTTAGGGTTTAGGGTTTAGGGTTTAGGGTTTAGGGTTTAGGGTTTAGGGTTTAGGGTTTAGGGTTTAGGGTTTAGGGTTTAGGGTTTAGGGTTTAGGGTTTAGGGTTTAGGGTTTAGGGTTTAGGGTTTAGGGTTTAGGGTTTAGGGTTTAGGGTTTAGGGTTTAGGGTTTAGGGTTTAGGGTTTAGGGTTTAGGGTTTAGGGTTTAGGGTTTAGGGTTTAGGGTTTAGGGTTTAGGGTTTAGGGTTTAGGGTTTAGGGTTTAGGGTTTAGGGTTTAGGGTTTAGGGTTTAGGGTTTAGGGTTTAGGGTTTAGGGTTTAGGGTTTAGGGTTTAGGGTTTAGGGTTTAGGGTTTAGGGTTTAGGGTTTAGGGTTTAGGGTTTAGGGTTTAGGGTTTAGGGTTTAGGGTTTAGGGTTTAGGGTTTAGGGTTTAGGGTTTAGGGTTTAGGGTTTAGGGTTTAGGGTTTAGGGTTTAGGGTTTAGGGTTTAGGGTTTAGGGTTTAGGGTTTAGGGTTTAGGGTTTAGGGTTTAGGGTTTAGGGTTTAGGGTTTAGGGTTTAGGGTTTAGGGTTTAGGGTTTAGGGTTTAGGGTTTAGGGTTTAGGGTTTAGGGTTTAGGGTTTAGGGTTTAGGGTTTAGGGTTTAGGGTTTAGGGTTTAGGGTTTAGGGTTTAGGGTTTAGGGTTTAGGGTTTAGGGTTTAGGGTTTAGGGTTTAGGGTTTAGGGTTTAGGGTTTAGGGTTTAGGGTTTAGGGTTTAGGGTTTAGGGTTTAGGGTTTAGGGTTTAGGGTTTAGGGTTTAGGGTTTAGGGTTTAGGGTTTAGGGTTTAGGGTTTAGGGTTTAGGGTTTAGGGTTTAGGGTTTAGGGTTTAGGGTTTAGGGTTTAGGGTTTAGGGTTTAGGGTTTAGGGTTTAGGGTTTAGGGTTTAGGGTTTAGGGTTTAGGGTTTAGGGTTTAGGGTTTAGGGTTTAGGGTTTAGGGTTTAGGGTTTAGGGTTTAGGGTTTAGGGTTTAGGGTTTAGGGTTTAGGGTTTAGGGTTTAGGGTTTAGGGTTTAGGGTTTAGGGTTTAGGGTTTAGGGTTTAGGGTTTAGGGTTTAGGGTTTAGGGTTTAGGGTTTAGGGTTTAGGGTTTAGGGTTTAGGGTTTAGGGTTTAGGGTTTAGGGTTTAGGGTTTAGGGTTTAGGGTTTAGGGTTTAGGGTTTAGGGTTTAGGGTTTAGGGTTTAGGGTTTAGGGTTTAGGGTTTAGGGTTTAGGGTTTAGGGTTTAGGGTTTAGGGTTTAGGGTTTAGGGTTTAGGGTTTAGGGTTTAGGGTTTAGGGTTTAGGGTTTAGGGTTTAGGGTTTAGGGTTTAGGGTTTAGGGTTTAGGGTTTAGGGTTTAGGGTTTAGGGTTTAGGGTTTAGGGTTTAGGGTTTAGGGTTTAGGGTTTAGGGTTTAGGGTTTAGGGTTTAGGGTTTAGGGTTTAGGGTTTAGGGTTTAGGGTTTAGGGTTTAGGGTTTAGGGTTTAGGGTTTAGGGTTTAGGGTTTAGGGTTTAGGGTTTAGGGTTTAGGGTTTAGGGTTTAGGGTTTAGGGTTTAGGGTTTAGGGTTTAGGGTTTAGGGTTTAGGGTTTAGGGTTTAGGGTTTAGGGTTTAGGGTTTAGGGTTTAGGGTTTAGGGTTTAGGGTTTAGGGTTTAGGGTTTAGGGTTTAGGGTTTAGGGTTTAGGGTTTAGGGTTTAGGGTTTAGGGTTTAGGGTTTAGGGTTTAGGGTTTAGGGTTTAGGGTTTAGGGTTTAGGGTTTAGGGTTTAGGGTTTAGGGTTTAGGGTTTAGGGTTTAGGGTTTAGGGTTTAGGGTTTAGGGTTTAGGGTTTAGGGTTTAGGGTTTAGGGTTTAGGGTTTAGGGTTTAGGGTTTAGGGTTTAGGGTTTAGGGTTTAGGGTTTAGGGTTTAGGGTTTAGGGTTTAGGGTTTAGGGTTTAGGGTTTAGGGTTTAGGGTTTAGGGTTTAGGGTTTAGGGTTTAGGGTTTAGGGTTTAGGGTTTAGGGTTTAGGGTTTAGGGTTTAGGGTTTAGGGTTTAGGGTTTAGGGTTTAGGGTTTAGGGTTTAGGGTTTAGGGTTTAGGGTTTAGGGTTTAGGGTTTAGGGTTTAGGGTTTAGGGTTTAGGGTTTAGGGTTTAGGGTTTAGGGTTTAGGGTTTAGGGTTTAGGGTTTAGGGTTTAGGGTTTAGGGTTTAGGGTTTAGGGTTT